>JAZKJV010002246.1:557500-569221 GCA_037367405.1 Ottelia alismoides | reverse complement strand
TATATCGGCGCAACATGGATGGCTGTGAGGGTAACTAGAGATGTTGTTTTATCAGAGAGGTCGTAGGAGGCCTGAATGGATAAGTCCTAACTAAAAATACATTTGTGGATTTGGCTTGCAACAGAGCACTAATGGTAGTAGAAATAGTAGAGAATCCTCAACGACCAAAATCTGTGTTGATGGAAGTGGTTGGAGAAGAAGAGCTCGATCACGACCATCTACAACCAAGTAGAAAGTTGATGCTCATGCCATTGTGATAGAGACCTATAGGTTGGGTTTCCATCCTCTTTGTTTTCAGGTGGCTTCTTCGAGAATCATGCAAGACAACAACTAGGTGCTCGATCATTCAAAGAACAATCTTTAATGTTATAAAGGATGGAGTGGGTGCGAAGGTGCTTTTGCGTGCGTTGGACAAGGGAGATATGCTTTGGGTGTGTAATCGGTTGAAAAAGGTCAAGCATGGATGATATATAGAATGAAGACACAATAATAAAGGCAATGGAGTTGAGATATTGGTGGTCAGAAATGGATAGGATAGAATGAGAGATATGGCCTCAATTTGGGTTCCAAAGCAAGAATTAAGAACAACGTGAAGTATAAGGGAAGAATAGGGTAGCGAATAGGAAGAGGAAGAAGAAGAGAAAGATATCAGAGGAGAAAAAAAGGATAAGGCATGCCTTGGGTTTTTGCGTTCACCCAAGGTTCGAGCGTAATTCCATGGAGCTTGTTCGATCTTAGCCTCGATAAATGCAACAAAGGGGGTACTTTCAAAAGCTTGGAAGCTACCATTGTTTACATCTACAACAACATGTGGATGCCTATTGGAGAACACCCCAGAGGTGGAATCATCATCGTGGCTCAAGGCCTCCTTATTTTATCCATCATTGGGAGACACAAACAACAACCTAAATCACTCAAAGGGAGGAGGAGGAAGGAGCTAGGGGTATCATTTGCAAATAATGTAACCTTAAAGGATGGAATATTTAAAATTTTGATGGATTCCGTCATAGTTGATGGAAAAAAGAATGGAAATTAAGGCATGGTTATGTCATGTAAGAGTTAAGCACTATACGATGTGTTGGTGTAATTCACGATTATGGGGGTTGTGTATGAAATATTGAAAGTATACAAGGTTATGAGTATAAATATAGCTAATTTACGTGTATTCACAAGCAATTATTTCACATGGACATGAGAACACAATAACTTTTATCACATTAATGGGTTACCAAGAACATATAAGTTCAAAACCATACCCCACAAGATGTGGGGTCTTACAACCTGACCAACAAGCTTGGGAGGGGAGGTCGTCTAGAGGGAGCATGTGCATCCCTCCTACGGGGGTGTGGAGGAAATGCCCTCATTAATTTTTTTTATTAATGGTGCCTTTTCTATTTGGATATTCATATCCTTTTGTATTAGGGGGTCTATCTATATAGGAGTAGTATATAAACTCCCCTAGGATTACCACTCTATTTATAATTGGTATTCTTTGTTTTCCATATGACGCTGTCAGATACAAGTGAACCTTATAAGTCACAGATCTTTGTGTCTGCTTGCTTGATCTGTTTGTGCATATTCCACTTCTGTGATTCGCAGCATTAATAATCAAATATCTATTTGCCAACAAAAATTTCCTTATTCAAATGTTTGCAGTGAAATTGTCATCACACATCACACAAAAATCATTTGTTGCCACTAGTCATGGCCATGGATTGCCAGTTGCTGCAAAAATATGGCTACCAAGATTTTGGCGAAGGATATTGAAGACATTCGTAACGAAATTCGTCATCACATCCCAAAAATCTATTAGTAGAGTTTATTGGCACAATGTTTTTTTGTTGTTATATTTATACTTTATTTAATTGTTAAGATTGATATACCATGATTAGAAAATATAAATTTATAATTGCAATAGATTTCCAAAAACTTGAGATATATTGTCAATTATAATTTGTTCTCATGATTTAATTATTAACTCTTAGGCAAATTCATTTGATGATATTGATAATAACTTTATAGCATAGTGTTGAACAAAGTGGTAGATGGTCAATTCATTGAGGAGCTAAAACTGTGTTCTTCTCATTTCCAAAACTAATGTATTGAAACGTGGGGGCACAACTCTTATTTATGTGTTTCCATTAGATTAGACTCAAGGGGTCTTTTCACTATTGGTGAATTTCCTCTAGGTCTTCCATTTATTACGGCTTTCTGAGTATGGTTAATTAGTCATTGAGAATCTCTCGTTACTGGACCGAATTTATTTTTCATACTTCTGGATATACATCTGTATTTTTCGTGTGTTTTGAGTTCAAGGTGGTAACCGGTATACTGGGGCGACATTCCTGTGAGGCTGTAAGAAGATATTGGATTGGACTGATGTGTGTTTGTTCTCTGCTAGGTTGTGGATATAGAAATATATTTTAACTGATCGGATCTACATTGGTCTATTACAAATGCATGACATACGATGTATTTTTATTTACAGCTGTTCTTGTAAGAAATAAAAATAAATCTGTTCTTAGCTTCTTTTGTTATTTGATGCCTTTTTTCCGCGCAACGCGGTCGTGTCCGCGTTTAATGCACAGAAAAAGGTATGTATTTGGTTGAAACAGACGAACAATGTTGCACGTATGGCTCTGATCCCCTCTCCACTATGTAATGTAAAATAATGTGAAAATGGCCGGCCCTCACCTGATCCCACACGATCCAGCACCGCAGGTCAAGCACAACAACAATGGCAATGATGGTGAGGAACTTGGCGGTGCTTGCTGTGCTGGTGGCCGTTGCGGCAGCGCTGCAGGGGGTTGCCGGGCAAAATACAACAGTTCCGCCGTGTGTGACAGCATTGACGCCATGCGGGGACTACCTGCTGAACGACAACACTGCAACGGTGCCCTCCCCTGCATGCTGTAGCGCATTCAAGGGCGTGATAAAGAACCAGCTTCCTTGCCTCTGCGATGAGCTGACGAGTGGCAACAGCAGCTTCGCCTCGTCCATCAATATCACCAAGGCAGCTGAGCTTCCCGTTCAATGCAAGACCAACTTTGCCATCGAGAACTGTACCCCCCGCTTCAAGCAGTGAGTTCCCGTCCAATTCTATTCTTGTTCACCCCCAGGGATAGATCCAGAAACTTTTATTAGAGGAGGCACAAATTAAAAGAATCATTTATATGTTGATTATTCTATTATCAACTAATAAGTAGAGTAATTATGATGATGTAAATAATTACATAATTTGTTTGAATTTCCTTATTTTTTAGCCTTATGTGAATGAGGCATATGTAAGAGATTTGGGCTTTCTTTTTTTTGGAAAAGCCACTTTATTCTAATTATATATATAATTATGGACATCAGATAAATCAAAATTCATAGACTCAAAATAAATCAATTGTGACGATAGAT
This sequence comes from Ottelia alismoides, assembly GCA_037367405.1. Classification (NCBI taxonomy): domain Eukaryota; kingdom Viridiplantae; phylum Streptophyta; class Magnoliopsida; order Alismatales; family Hydrocharitaceae; genus Ottelia; species Ottelia alismoides. The sequence goes on along the minus strand of JAZKJV010002246.1, from coordinate 565,816 downwards.
TTTTTTAGCTTGCAATAACAAAAATTACATTGCCAGAAGTCAGATAAATTTTTACGGTTAATGTTATGGTAAATTTTCATTACCACAAGTCAGGTATATGTGTGATAAAGCAAAATTATCCTTTTTAAATTAAGTTGAATATAGATTGGATCAGCTTAATATATAGTGAGAAATACTTTCTATTAGTATAGCATTATAATAGATATTGCAACAATGATCTAGGACATCGCTTTTATTATTATATCAACAATTTTTCGACTATAGATTATCAGCCTATAACATTCATTGTTAAATGTAGGTTAAATAAAGATTTGTCGCAATGATATGTTTGTTACTACTCCTCTAATTATAGATAATATATTGTACATAATGTTAGGTGAAATTATATATATATATAATATTCCATATATTGTGACAGCAAAAATTTCGTGACAATAGAAATAATCGATAGCTAATTGTTTTCGATCCCATTTTTATTTCAAAGTAATAAAATTTTAGATAATTACATATTGTATTAAGATTTTGAAACTTGTTCCAATAAATAAAGTTTCAAAAATTAATGCATTATCAAAATAGTTGTACGCAATAGATACAAACTCAAAAATATTTAGATGACGTCACTGAAAATAGAGAACTTATAAAAAAATAGAATCAGAAAATAAAGTAAGATACATTCCTTTTTTGATTGAGAGAGTGAAAGAAATAGATGAAGGAGAAAGGTAGAAAGAGAGACGTGTGAAAAGAATATATGGGGAAAGATCTTCGCAGATGAAAGAGTGAGAATGAGAAAATAGTAGAAATAAATCATAGTGTTATCATTTTTAATATTTTTAAATTTATAAATAAAATTAGTATATAAAAATAAAATTAACACTACATATTTAACATATATAACAATGATATACGAAAGATTTCCTAGAATCTGGGGGGGCATGTGCCCCTCCATGCCCCCCTCTAGATCTGTCCATGTTCACGTCTACCATAATGCATGTTGGAGTCGTTCATTATTGGATAAGTATATGAAAAACACCTTTGGGTTCTTGTATTTAGCAGTAGTACCGATTCTTTGTAATTTGGATGGTAACCATTTCAACGACTTCATGAAGAACTAACGTAAATTGTGTTTTCCAATTGTAATCTCGGTCTCCATCTCCGCCCTCAGCACCGCCTTCTGCTACTCTGCCCTCACCACCGCCTTCTGGTTCTCCGCCCTCATCACCGTCTTCTTCTTCTCCTGCCCAAGGTTAGTATTGTTGCATATTGGAAGACAAGTTTACCGTCCAAAAGCTAAATCTATGGCTTAAAAATATTAAAGTTATTTCAATTCTCTCTCTCTCTCTCTTTGATCTCTACTTTATTTCTTGATTTTTTTAATAACTTTATAATTTGCAAGACATATTTGGTCCCCTTAAAAATCCGACTGATTTGTCAAAAGTCTAGAGAAGTAATCAATGCATTAGTTGTAATTTTAACAATCTCCGTCAGCTCCATCCCCATCACGGGAAATAGATTTTGTATAATCGGAAAAGTTTTGTCATAACTATTATTTCAATTTTATATCTATCTCTCTATAAATCAAAACTTTCCTTCTCTACTTCTTCCTTCATTTGACTGTCTTTTTTTCTTCATTGCTTCAGGTACTCCCCCAGCTCCAGCATCAACATCTACTTCTACTCCAACACCGGCACCTCCGAAAGGTATACAAGTCTCTTTCATGATCAAAATCAGTCATTTCCTAGGAGGAACACTGCAAGAAAATTCTTTTGTTGAACCCAAAAAGAAGGAAAACACCGTCCCATTATATTATAAACCACTAAAAAGCATTACAAGAGCGAAGATTCGAGCATACAAGGTCAAACACATTATCTACTTAGTATCTTTTATAACTAAATCACTATCATTGCATGCCAACCAAAGTGCCCATAAGAACGCCACTGGCTTGATTAGTTCAATCATTGGATGAAAACAAGAGTTAAAGAGAGACTCCCAGAAAGCGGTCAAGCAACCACAATCCATTCAATTAAACTCATTAGAATGCCAAATATCTGCAGTCATCTCCCATTCTTAAAAAGGTGTTCAGTCGACTCAATCGAATCACACATAATGCAAGAGCTGTCACCTGTATGGAAAATGCCCGACCATCTTTCCTTTGTGACAATTCTGTTAAAATAGAAATCGATCCGAATTCAAAATTAACGGAGTACCTGATGACATTGCTATGACATTTGACGTCAGGGTTGATCAAACCACGAAAGAGCCATCGATCTTCCTCACGAACGTATGCCTCTCACGCTCTCTCTTGTCGATGGAAAACAATAGAGAAGAGAACATATGTCATTTGGGGACCCTTGGCCTTATTATATTTGGCTAGACAACCAAAATGGTTGCCAATTCACCTTCCTCTTTTGTCCATCATAAAGAGATTTTATTCTCCAATTAATCGACAATCAAAGGTGCATTAATGGCAATTGTTAATGTCCGTATCAATGGGATTTTCAAATCCCAGTAATCTCCCACTGGACATTGATAATGACCATGTAATGTGCTTGCTGCATGAGCTCAAAATTATTGCCACCAATTGAGATATAACTGAACAATCTTGTCCACTAGTTATGATAACATGAGATCAAGGAGGAATTCATCGTATTGAGCACGATTAAACCCATCAATGGTCACCAATATTAACACAACCAAATGACATAGATCAATGCCAAATAAATAAATTTGGATCTATATCTAAAGTTGCATTAATAATGAGCGGTCCATATTTTTAATGGAGACCCTTTAGTGAGAGAACGTGGAATCAACATCAAATACTTTATTCTACGGATTAATTTATTGAACTTCAAATGTTTCAAAACTGTAAAGGGCTGAGCAAAACAATACAAACTCCCACTAGAAGTGGATATCTTTATTTTAATACAACACCCACACGAATCATATATTCATGAAATATATTGGGTGTCACTGCTTTGGTTAGCGGATCCGCCACCATGGAATTGGTATCAACATGCTCTATGGAAATTTGTCCACTTTGTACTCTCTCTTTCACAACCAAAAACTTTATGTCAATATGCTTTGACTTGGTTGAGCTTCTGTTGCTGTTGGAATAAAGCACTGCTGAATTATTATCACAAAATAACTGCAATGGTCTCTGGATGTTGCATACAATACACACCCCATTGACACAATTTTTTAGCCATATTCCATGATTCGATACCTCATAACATGCTATGAATTCAGTCGCCATAGTGGAGGATGCTACAATTGTCTGTTTAGCACTCCTCCATGATATAACTCCTCCAACCATTAGAAATACATAGCCTGAAGTGGATCTTCTGCTATCTTGGCATCCGACAAAATCTGAGTCGGAATATCCAATGATCTACAGTATATCCGACCTTCGATATGTAAGTCTGTAGTTTTTTGTTCTCTGAAGATATCTCATGACACGTTTGACGGTCCTCTAATGATCCATGCCATAATTCGCCATGTATCTGCCTAGCATGCCCACAATAAATACTAGATCCATACGTGTGCACAATTGTGCATACATAAGACTCCCAATTGTAGATGTATAAGGGATCTTACCCATTTCCTGAATTTCAAGGTGATTCTTAGGGCATTGATTGAGACTGAATTTTTCTCCTTTAGCAACTGGGGTATCAATTATTTTGCAAAGCTGCATGCCAACTCTTTGAAGCACCTTATGGATGTAGTTTTCTTGTGACAATCTAAGTACACCTCGATTTCGATTTCGGTGTATCTGGATTCCTAATACAAAAGAAGCATCCCCAAGATCTTTCATTTCACATTATTTGAAAGAAATTTCTTTGTTTCATGCAACAAATTCATATCATTACTAGCAAGCAGTATGTCATCCACATACAAAACCAAGAAAATGTGTTTACTCCCACAAAATTTATGATATACAATCATCCACTGGATTAGTCTCAAAACCAAATGAGATAATTACTTGATGAAGCTTGTGATACCATTGACGAGATGCTTGCTTTAGCCTATAAATGGATTTCTTTAATTTACAAACCATATTCTTTACATCTCCCTGAACAGAGTTTTCTGGTTGAACCATATAGATCACCTCCTCAACGTCTCCATTGAGAAGGCGGTCTTAACATCCATCTGATGAAGCTCAAGATCAAAGTGTGCAACTAATGCCATGATAATTCTAAAGGAATCTTTACTAGAAACAGGAGAAAATGTTTCTTTGTAATCAATTCAATCTCTTTGAGTAAATCATTTAGCTACAAGACGTGCCTTAAACCTTTCAACATTACCATTTGAACCCCTTTTGATTTTAAATATCCATTTACAATCAATGGATTTCGCACCTTCTGGCAATGGTACAAGGTCCAAAACTTGATTGTCTTGCAACAATTTGTATTCCTCATTCATGACTTCGACCCATTTTGCAGAGTTAGAACCTTTCATGGCCTGATGAAAGTTGATTGGATCATCTTTCCTAATTCTATATTATTCTTGAAGAAATACTATATAGTCATCCGGAATAGCACTCCTTCGTTCTCTAATGGATCTCCTTAAATTTTGAGGTTATTGATTTTGATCTTGTGTAGCAAAATCCTCTATGAGAGATTGTTGAATATTGTCATCGTGAGGTTCTTGATTTGTTTCTTGCTCAATGATTGGAATGCATTCTTGTGCATTTTCAATCACAACATCAGGAATCGTGATTGATTCCTCCTCAAAGATAATATCCCTGATATGCATCTTCCCCTCCAAATCAACATCCTCAAAAAAGGTTGTGGTTCCCATTTCAAATATTTTACTAAGTGTTGGATCATAAAATTTGTAACCCCTTGATCGCTCTGAGTAACTAATAAAGTATCTGCTTGTCGTTTTGGAGTCCAATTTTTTCTCATTGGGCCTATACGGCCTTACCTCAGCTGGACATCCCCATATACGTAAATGGTTTAGACTAGGTCTTTTACTAGTCCAGAGCTCATATGGTATTTTTGCAACTACTTTCATTGGTACTCTATTCAAAATTTAAGCTGATGTTTTTAATGCTTCTTCCCAGAGGGACTCTGGTAAGGAAGAATGACTGATCATACTCCTCACCATATCCTTAAGAGTCCTGTTACGTCTCTCAGCCACACCGTTCATGCTAGATGAATCTGGCATTGTATACTGAGGGACAATTCCACATTCTTCTTGAAATAAAGCAAAAGCACCTGAACGTTGTTCACCAGAACTATCATATATGCCATCATATTCACCACTACGATCGGATCTGATGCACTTTATGCTTTTGTTTAGTTGGAGCTCAACTTCGGCCTTGAATGATTTGAACATGTCTAGAGTTTGTGACTCTTCATGAATGAGATATAGGTAACTGTATCTTGAATAGTCATCTATGAATGATACAAAATATTGTGTATCAATTTTAAGACACTAGAAGCTCTATTGGCACCTAATCTCTTTGATTTGATTTGTTTTCTCTTAATGCAGTTGACACATATATCTCAATCTGTAAAATCTAATGAATCTAGGATGTTATCAGATACAAGTCGTTCAATTCTAGATTTGGATATGTGACCCAAACTCTTATGTCAAATTGATGCTGAATTTTCTTATTGCTTAGTGCTTCTCGATTCAACAACCTTAGATTCATTATACGAGACAATGGTATCAAGCAAATAAAGCTTATCACTAGAAACTAAGGAACCAGTACCAATCAAATCATAGTTAAAAGAAAGATTAGATTTTCCATTTCCAAAATTTAGAAAATAACCTAAATTGTCCAATGCAGAAATAGAAACCAAATTTCGTCTAATAGATGGAACAACGAAAGTATTCTTTAACTCCATATAATGACCACTTCCTAGTAAAAGCTTAAAAAATCCAACTGCCTCGACTTCTGCCTTCTTTCCGTCACCTACGTAGATGTATCTTTCAACATCAGTTAGTCTTCGGTAGTTTAGGCAGCTCTGCATAGAAACACTTATGTGAGTAGAGGAACCCGAATCTAACCACCAAGTGTTTCTTGGAACTGAAGCTAAATTAACTTCAGAACAAACCAAAGTATGTATTGTACCTTTCTTCATGCACTATGCATGATATTTGACATAATCTTTCGTGACATGTCCAGATTTCATGCAGAAGAAGCAACTAATTGCATCCTTATTCTTCTTTATTGGACCTTACACATCAGCATTACTCATTTCTTTTCTTTTCTTCCCCTTATCCTTAGAGGTCATAGCTAAATGAGCACTTTCTGGTCTTTCTTGCTTCAACCTATCTTCCTCTTGAGCACAGTATGAAATGAGCTCATTAAGAGTCCACTTCTCCTTTTGGAAGTTATAACTGACCCTGAACTAGTTGTACTATGACGAAAGTGACAACAGAACCAAATGAACTAACAAATCATCATATACCGTTAGTTCTAATTCATGTAACTTTGAAGCAATATGAGCCATTTAAAGGAAGTATTCCCTCATGTTTCCATTGCCGGTGTATTTCATGGAAATCAAGCGCTGTAGATAAGGGCTTGTTTCCGCCTTATCATTTTTCGCAAGATGCTCTTCAAATTTAACAAGGTATTCTTTAACCGTAGTTATCTTTTCTTCAGCACTCCCTCTAAGGGTTTCCAGAATATCACGCTTTATGATCATGAGACACATGCGATTAGAGTGTTCCCACCTCTCATGGTTCTTCCTTTCATCAGAAGAACTATTTTCCATAAGAGGATCGTGAGTCTCATCCGAAGTGCAAGGTCTAGATCCATGCAGCCAAGTAATATCATAATGCTTTCTTTTCATGCCTTGAAATTTGTTCCCTAAAGCATGTGAATGGAATTCAAAGTGGCAGAGATAGTAGATGCGGAAGCGGAAGCTATAAAATAAAGAACAAAAGAAAACAGAATTAATGTATGATTCATAAATGTGAATTTAAAAATACAGCCATAAGAAAAGAAAGATACCAAGCACATCACTAATTATTAAGTCTTTGGACAATAAAGTTAGTCGTAAGTGACATTCTTGTTGTGATGATCAATCGTCAATGATAAATCATGTCAAGTAGTGAGACCATCTTTGGATGTATCTCATCACTCACATGGAACTTTAATCATTGCTCAATTATTATCACATGTGTGCGATATACTTAAATAAATACTGTCCCTCCTTTAAGAAGGATAATATTTATAATATATACAAAATCCATCCAAATATCTCCAATAATATAATTTTGACGATAGAGGTCACTTTGGTGACTTATTCGCTTCAATTATATTATTGAGGATATTGTAATTATGTCTTATGACCGATCTAAAAAAATATCTGAAGCCATACATAAGTCATGTTAATGACAACTTTTTTAAGCAGATTTTTTAATTGACACCACTGGCATAATAAATGTAATATTTTTATTTATTTAAAGTCAAAAGAATTTATTCGGTAATGTTAAAACATGATCTAGATAAGTATACTTTATTAAAGTAATATAATGAGAGGCAATTAGGAATAATTATCGTGAATGGACTGAATTGATTTCTCCTTAATAATGGACATAAGGGATTAATTAATTCTCTAAATTAAAGAGAATTAATATTATGAACGAAAGAAGATAGAGTGACAATGATAATTACAAAAAATACTTCGTAAATGGAAATCCATGAATCCAAAAGTGTTATCCAATTCACATGCATGAAATAAATGTTATTAATATAAAGGTTTATTTTGAATTGGCCCAAAACTAATCAAGACAATGGTGACTACATTTTTGCATTATAAATCTTAAATATACCTTTTAACTTCAATCTTAAATTAGGACATGAACTTAAAAAAAGGAGTAATTCAATCCGTAAATGATGGTTAAAACAATGCCAAAGATGATGTCCCTTTTTTTAAAAAAAGGAAAAATTGCATCTCCTACCAAAAAACTTTATGTCTTTGGCAAATTAACAAATGAATCGGAGAGCATCCCTCATCCGATTCCATTTCAAGAAAAGAAAATCATTGATATCGGGTCATGATTTATGTAAATAATGATAAAAACAGAATCCCCCAGTGGTGGAGATTACTTCTATGACTAAGCTTCATATGAGATAAGGGATTTTAAATTGATGCGACAACATCAACAATATTAAAACTAATTAAACATACATGTATCAACAAATACCAAACCACCGGAATTAATAATAATAATAAAACAAATGATCATGTATCACCAAGGAGAAAACCAATGTAGATCGACAACATATGTGTGAACAACCCTACAAATCAGAATCGAGATGGCTCTGATACCACTTGTTAAAATAGAAATCGATCCGAATTC